>WOVY01010591.1:0-43407 GCA_013436015.1 Rhipicephalus annulatus | reverse complement strand
AAGGTCGAGGTCACTTACTAGCCAATAAAGCTGACATTGTTTTCTCCGTGAGGCCAGGCCACGCACATTTCAAGTGGCCACACGGATGAATTTTCTATTTGCACATTGTAAGGCTACGAAAAACCCAGGGGCATGGCGCTTACCTTACAACTGCAATTCCTTCCTGAACGCCTTGTCCCAGTACAGTCCTTAAGTTGGTGAAGGCGGCGTTTCCGCCGTCTTGCGCTCCGATGAAATTTTGGCCGTGGCCGGATGAGAGGCCGCCGAGCGGGAGTCGTTTTGGCGGGTGGTTCGTCCGGCGAGGCAGCAGTGGTGCCCTTGTCTTTTTTCCCTTCGTCACGGGGACGCTTCCCCGTCACAGTGCCACTGTCGCTTTCAACCCTCATCGGTTCAGCCTCGGAGGGGGTCTCATCTGCTAAGCCAAGAAACGTGTCGCCGGTGCTGCTTGCATCCTCCTTTCACTGCTTTCTCTACGCCTTCGTATGGAATTCCGGCGTCGGGCTTACCTGGTGCTTCACACACGCCCTCTTCTTGACGGCATGACGACCCATCTTCCACAGCAGAGTTTGGGTTAACTCCTGCTGTTTCTTCCAAGTCTGCTTCGTCCATGAGGTGCTCCAGTGCATCACTTTCCTGCGCTGGTCCGGTCACACTGGCATATGTCTTCGCGCAGTCGTCGTCTTCGTGGCCGAAGCGGTGACAACGACTGCAGCGGGGTACTCGGCAGTCGCGACGTATGTGACCGGTACTCTTGCACCGTAGGCACAAACGGTGCACGGCCCGGAACGACAACGAGAGTCAGCTCTCCGGCAATCTTGAGCTGGTGCGGAATGTCAACCACCTTGACATCGGAGTGCAGCTTTAGTCCCACAGACCGCGTCGTTGAGCCCTTTTCTGTGATGCCCGGTGCTCGCCACTTCTCCCGTTTCACTTCGAATACTTTCCCATAGGGAGTCAAGGCAACACGCCACGTCTTCGTCGGTCACGCCGTGCAGCAACCAGTGAAGCTTCAAGCGAACCTCGCGGTTATTTGGGTCAATGAGCAACATGGGCGATCCTTTACCTTCACATCGATGGCGGAGAGCAACTTCCGAGCGCCTCAGCACTCGTCAGTGGTCACAGCCCATACGTGGTTCATTGATACGGCCCCCAACGCCAAAACGTCTGCGAGCGCACCAAGCTCTGGCACAAAGTGTCCCGGTAATCTTCGACGCGGTAAGGCAGGCTCTCGGATCACCATGCATGAAAACGGTATTCGCAGCGATGCGTCCGGAAGGCAGATGGGCAAAATCACCTGATAATCGTCGGCGCTAGGCGCAAAAACCCTGTTACCGCGGCCCGGTCGGGCCGACTGATACCGCTCCGTCGGAGCCGAACATTACCGCGACCGTATCGCTCGAAAGCCGGAAGTGGAATGACTACGCCACACCACCATGTGCTTGCGCGGTTGTAAAAACAACTATTTAACTGATGAAACGCCCCATGCACACAATCTTTACCCCACAGTCAAGACTGACACGATATTCTTTTCCAAATAACAATCGCATCTTGATTTGACAGTGACGGGCGGCTTCCGGCACCGAATGACGTGCAGATATTAACATGAGTGCAAAGGTTTTTGAAGCATCTACATCTTAACTCTGAAAAATTTCAAATTGACTGGAGGAGCAGCCACAGATTGTCAGCTGTTGCTGCCGATAGTCTTTTTTTCCTTTGATAGTCGGTTCTAGCACTTGCTACTGGTCAACAAGTACAGATGATTTACATGTCTTGTTTGGTAGATATCCACGCAAAACGAGTGAATATTCAGTATTTTTTTTCGCGCAAGCGACGATGTAGCATTACACATCTGGCGTGCCAGATTACATAGTTGCTGTTATATCGATACCTGCAAGTAAGAAACCGCCGGAGAAATGACTAATGCAATCCGCTGAAGAAGAATGCCAGTATGTTTGTTCACTAACGCGTACCGAATTACCAACTGAAAATTGCGTGTTCTTACGTACGAGTCAGAGAAGTACCGGCTCCTGCGCTCAGAAGGAAGTTTTCGGTGCCAGCCTACGTTGCTGAAAACACGACACATCACTCATTGCCGCTCCTTGCGCGGGCGCCGCACACGCGGATAAATGGTCGATTTAGGCTCAGCGATGTCTAAATTTTTACTTTACAGTCATTCGTACACTTTAGAATTGTGCCTTAAAAAAGTAAAAAGCATTGGCAGCAGGTACACCGACGCGGGCGGCACGATAGGCCTCGCTGGGACGGGGCACTGGGTAAGGCTGCTTTCGAACCAGCTGAGTTGCGATGCTTGATTTTTCTGCATTTGAGCTTCGCAATATTTCGAACTGTTACCCCAAACTGTACCTGAAGTCAGTGGAAGGTCAATAAAATGCCGGAAATGCATTTACAAGGGTTGCGATGGTGAGCGATAGCTGTTTTTCTGGCCTCCGCTGACAGTATACAGTGGGCGTGCCAGTGTAGAGATATATACAGTAATATCAATACCAACAATTAAGAAAACACCCATAGAAATACCAATGCAATCCGCTAAATACGTATGCCAGGGAGTCAGTTCACGAAGGCGTACCAAATTACCAACTGAAAATTGCGTGTTGTTACATATCAGTCGGAGACGTACTGGCTAAGTGCTTCCGGCAGCTTTTGGTGACAGCCTGCATAGCTGAAAGCGCAACGTTCGATCGTGACTGCTCCTTGCGTGAACATCGACACAAGACAAAATAGTTCATTTAGGTTCATATATGTCTAACCTATGCTTCACAGTTTTTTTTTCATACTTTAAAGCTGTGTTTACACGAAGGAAGAAGCGCCGGTAACATATATACCAGCCTGGCTGGCATGACAGGTTTAATGTTCGCTGGGCCGGGCACTGGGTAAGACCGCTCTCGACGCGCTTAGTTGGTATGGTTGAAGATTCTGTATTTGAGCTTCGGAACATTTCTAACTCTAACCTGAAGTAAGTAGAAGGATAAGCATGACCAAACATACATTTATGCGGTGTTGCGGATTCGAACGACAGTTTTTTTTCTCCTCTGCTGGGAAACCTTGCGAAGCGATTGAGAGAGCTCATTTTTATTTCCTCAACTTTGCGGCAAAAACAATTTCCTGTTTCTGTTAGGAGTGGCCTGCAGCTGAAGGCTTACAAACACAGAAACTTGGAATCGTTACAGCAATACACGGATAATGCGAATATGGTCGATTGATGCGGAGGCATATGCGAAAAAGGTGCATTAAAATTAGGTATGCTCAATATCTGTTAGGATAGCATCTCTCCCCTGCCGTCAAATGAAGCGTTTTATATTCAACGATAACGAAACATACCATGGCACACGCTACAATAACATGCGTGCCGCGCTGGTAGAAACAGTGCGTGCTCCGGTATTCACCAGCGCTTGCCAGTGAAAATTCCATCGCTTCCAGTGCTTTGCAGTGCGCACCAGCATCACAGTGATTGAGCCAGCGCCCCTACCAGTGCGACACAGCTTTTTCCCAGTGCGCCCAGCGAAGTGCCAGTGATTACAAGCGCGTATCAGTGCCAAAATATGTACTGGTATCACGCTGTTTTTGCAATTGAGATTTCGCTAGTCACAACATGAAAATCATGACATGTATGTCATGAATGCCATAATTTACATTTCATGATCCTGCAACTCTTGCGGTGGTTTCGTTCACAAGGCATGTTACTAACCTATATGGTAAGGCATGATTTCAAAGTGAACTGAAGCGACAGACCCTAACATGAAAATCATGACATGTGTGTCATGTTACAATATGATTGCATGCCACGCTCATCATGCGCTCGTGGCCGTTCCGCTAGCGTCACATATACCAAATTTGGTATTACGGTACGTGAATGGATGACGAAGGTATGTGTCTGGCGCAAACATGATAATCATAGATTTGTGTCGTGTAACAACTTGACTGCCTGCCACGCTCATGATGCGCTGGCGGCCAATCCGCTAGCTTCCCTTATACCAAATTCGGTATTATGGGACGTGAATGAATGACCAAAGTATGATACTGGTGCAAACACGATAAAGATCAGATGCATTTCATGTGACATTATGACTACATGCTATGCTCATAATGTGCTCGTGGCCGTTTCGCTGGCTTCACATATGCCAAATTCGGTATTACGTCACGTGAATGGATGACGAAAGTATGTAACTGGTGCAAACATGAAAACTATGAGACGCATGTCTTGAGAGAAGACAACTATATGCCACAGTCAAGGCGCCAATGCACTTCGACATGACCCAGCGCGCGTGGGCGGCGGCATTCGTTTTGTCGCGTCCCGCCGGCGATAACTGTTTGCAGCTTGTCATGTGAACGAAACCACCAAAAAAGCTGCAAGACCATGAAATGTAATTCTTGACATTGACGACAGGCATGTCTTGATTTCATGTTATGGCTAATCACATATGCTCGTCATACGGTCATGTTGTGCCGTACTACTTTTGGTATTGATGCCATTATCAAAAAAAGTCCTAGGCAACTAGATAGATAGATAGATAGATAGATAGATAGATAGATATAGATAGATAGATAGATAGATAGATAGATAGATAGATAGATAGATAGGCTCAAAGTCGCCAGGGACTGAGTGGCCACGCTTCGCATTTAAAGTATATGGTTCATTTAGGAAGAGGGAGTTAAAGGCCTACTATACTAAATATACAATTATTAACACTAAACAATCTTAACCTTAAAACCTTAAAATAAAACTTGAAAGAATGCAGGTTTCATATACACAAAAAAGGGAAGCCATTTGAATGGCGTTGCGCAGTAGAATATCAAAGCAACAGTTGACCAAAATAACCACTATTTTTTTTCTGTGGAAAATGAAACCAGGAAGAGCATTTGATGGAAGCACTCACCGTAGCAATCCCGCAGTTGTTTATAATGTTTTGGCACGAACAAAAGCTTAGCGAAAATTATTACTTATCCCTCTGTGACCAGATTATTTTTAATATGAAAGTCCAGTGGCGTCTTTATAGTAGTATGGTGACTGCGCTAACGCTAATCTCTAAGAAAGTTCTTCCTCATAGTATAGACAATGGATTGTTTAAGGTGCATGAAACATGGAATCTTCAATGATGCTATTTATGTTTTGCCGCTATAGCATCATTTGACGTGCTTCCATACACTCGCGCTGACATCTAGTGACCATATTCTAGCGCGACAGCTTATATCAAACTTCACTTGAACCTTGTGGTAGTCGAAGTAAGCATGCACCTGCATCTAGCGTATGCTCATTCCTAAAAGCCATATTATTAAGAAGCTCGTAACACTTGTAATGTATACGCACACTTTGAAAGCTTAATCATATGAGAACAGAAATGCCAAGATGTGCGCTCCGCACTAATAGTGCAGCTTACGCCTGTGCCCATGTATGCATACCTCACACCGCTTCGGCTACGCGAGATGCAAAGTTCGTAGCTTGAGCCGCTACCACGAGAAGAAGTTGGCCCACCCTCTGCACCAAAAACTGAAAACCACCGAAGCACTCACTTACCATTACTGAAATATAATTCACATTCAAAGCTCCATAGCTCCAGCAGTGAAGGAGGGTGGGCCCTAACGACGGTCATGAAAGCGGTGGTCAAGAAGCACCCAGCACCTTTCACCACGCATCAAAGAGGCCGCGGGTTCTACTGCCACGTTTTCAAAATCATCAAGCGTTTTTTAAAGGCGATAGTCTTTCTTAGTGACCTTCGACGCAAAAATTTTGGTCTGTATGTCTGTCTGTCTGGGTGTCTGTCTGTCTGTCTGTCTGTCTGTCTGTCTGTCTGTCTGTCTGTCTGTCTGTCTGTGTCCGTCTGTCTGTCTGTCTGTCTGTCTGTCTGTCCACTCTTAACGCCAACTGGGTACTCTAAACAGCACCAGCCAATACCTCAAACGACCGACTCCATCCGCAGTGCCCACCAATGTTGCTGAAGATTCAGCATTCATACTTGTGCGAAGTTCAATTAAAAAGTCATTATTGCGCATATATGAGGCACCGTAACAACACGCATATATTCTGCATGTGCGTGTTTTACTAAAAAAGGCATACACAAGTAATTTTAAAGACCGTAGGGTTTATCATGCTGCGCTGGCAATGCAACGCTAGGACGAAAAGGCGAGTGTTTCCAACGCTTTGCTAGGACGACACAGTGGTGGCACCTACCCGTCACTTTGCGTTCTACACCTTATCACCTCCGAGACGGCCGCGCACGCTCTTCTCAGAGCCGTGCGCTTCGTTTACAAAAAAAAAACTGCCAGATGGCGCTCATGTCTCACGTGTGACGTGACTTGATGCGCTCGCTCATCTCCACTGCACGCTCGAGGTACTCTAACGCAGCGCCTCCGGAATACCATTTACCGATTTTCTTGCGCAGAACATCAAATAAATATTTTGTTCACTCTCTCTACACGCAAGACTATCGTCTTTCAACGAGATTTGCAGATTAACAAGCAGATACGGGGCCAATTTTTTTTTCACTTTCTCTCCGGCATATTTTTGTGATCGAAACACATCTCCGAAGTCTCCTTTGACACCCACCTAAAGCCATTTTGTGTTAATATTTTTATAGTAGTGTCACGCTGCCGTACAGTGAAAGTATAGGTTGTTGCACATTTTCCTAATTCTTTTATTTATCTCTATATGCTTGGCTTTCTCTGAGTATTGTGTATTCTCTCGGTTTCGGGAGCACAAGCAGGGTTTTTTTATTCTTTCAGATGCGCTCCCTATAAGCTCACTTTGCATCTACACTTATCACCTCACGCTGGAAAGATTGGCAATACTGGAACCACTAAGCCACCAATCTTGCTTAGTGGTTATGTTATATGCAGCGGACCGCAAGAAAGAAGGCTGGCCAAGGACTCCGCAGTTTGAATGATCGAGAAAATGCTTCGGGCCAACGTCCTTAAGTTTAGGTGGTAACCCTGGTTGTCACAACTTGTGGAGCCTGTCATTGATCACATTTTTGTGTTTAAAAGGTACACCCCAATAATTAGGTCTGTAACATACCATTTTGGTCTCCTCACCAGTTTGTGTGAAAGATCGTGCCTAGTAGCATTTACGCAAAAGAAAGGTTCGAAACAGACATTTTAACAATGCAGGATTTATAATAGACTCATTGTAGGTTTATGCTACGATATAAAAAATACGCACAGCAATGTATTCACGTTGCCTATTTTTTCATTTTTAGCTGATACGAGAAACCGAATTCCTAAGCGTGAAGTTCCTGGCAGAGAAACGAGTGCCGCCTTCAAATCAAACTGTGGCGGACAAAGTTGCTGGACTCTACCAGACCTGCATGGCCTTTGCAGAAAGCCACGACACAGAGGTAAAAAGATTTTGGTCAGACTCTCCACGTTATAAAGCAGCGGTTTTTGGCGCAGGCAGTTCAAACAGGAGAAAGTGTGTGGTACCATTTTTTTCAGTATTTGCTATGTAGGACTTGTTCGCCAATACAACTTTAGCAAGAAATGTCGCTTATTGACAGCGTTGTTACAAAGATCGTCAATGCGGTGAACTGAGGCTAAAGCGTGACGATCCAAGAAGGCTTTTTAAATGTCTAAGTATTCATTCTTCATCAGGTGCCCACTCTAACGCAGCGGCAGTCTGGTGGAGTCCTGCATAGCAAAGGCTATGCAGGACTCTACCAGACCTGCATGGCCTTTGCAGAAAGCCACGACACAGAGGTAAACATATTTTTGTCAGACTCTCCACGTTATAAAGCAGCGGTTTTGTGGGCAGGCAGTTCAAACAGTCAAAAGCGTATGGTACCATTTTTTGTTCCGGTATTTGCGATGTAGGACTTGTTTGCCAGTACAATTTTAGCAACAAATGTCACTTATTGACAGCGTAGTTACAAGGATCGTCAATGCGGTGGGCTGAGGCAAAAGCACGATGATCCAAGAAGGCTTTTTAAACGTCTAAATAATCATTCTTCAGCAGGTACCCACTCTAACGCAGCGGTATTATGGTAGAGCCCTGCATAGCCTTTGCCATGCAGGACTCTACCAGACCTGCATGGTCTTTGCAGAAAGCCACGACAAAGAGGTAAACATATTTTTGTCAGACTCTCCATGGTATAAAGCAGCGGTTTTGGGGGCAGACAGTTCAAACAGTCAAAAGCGTTTGGTACCATTTTTTGTTCCGGTATTTGCGATGTAGGAATACAATGGTAGCAACAAATCTCGCTTATTGACAGCGTTGTTAAAAGAATCATCAATGCGGTGGGCTGAGACAAAAGCACGACAAGCCAAGAAGGCTTTTTGAATGTCTAAATATTCATTTTCAGCAGGTACCCACTCTTTTTGTTCATGTATATTTCAAGAAGAAATTAATAAAAGGGTAAATGCTAGGACTCTGATTGACGGGAACACATGCATTATTTGTGAAAGTATGGCTTGGCATTAGTCTGACTTGGCCACAGCTGTTGCGGATAGTTCAGAAGGCTTTCAAGCTGCGTTGCGGAGTTGGAGCATAGTTATACCCTTGTCGGTAAACTTTGGTAAGAATTGGCCAATACTCGGATGACGTTTGCCTGACGATTATGAATAAGGGAACAACATTGTATAGCTTTACATCGTAGTACGGCTGTAATGTAAATTTCAAGGCGTTATATGACTTTCCTAACATTACAGAACCTGTAATAGCCTTAACTAGCAGGAATATTAAAAATTAGACAAAGACATTGCAAAAAAAAAGATTACAGCTCCACTGCGCCTTCAGCCTTGCAGCAGTGAATCTATCTATCTATCTATCTATCTATCTATCTATCTATCTATCTATCTATCTATCTATCTATCTATCTATCTATCTATCTATTTATCTATCTGCACTCAAGGCATCCGCAATCCTACAAATTGAAGTAGCAGGGGAAGCCGATCCAGTTCGTATGAATTTATAATTTATTGTAAGCTAGCGCATATTACACACAAGGACAGAGGCAGAGACGACATAGTCCATAGTCGCTAGACAACCTTCTCGTATGTGTGTGTGTGTTGTTTGTATTGTTTTACAAAGCATCCAAATTGAAATATGCGAACATGTATCTTACAAAGATCTTGTGCAATTTTCTCTTGCTGTGAGGTAATTTTGTGCATTTAACAGCTCTAATACCTAGCTATCAATCAACAAAAATTTGCTCTTGAGTCAGGTTACATTTCCGTAAATACTAGTTTTCTCAAATAATAATTACTTATACAAACAAGTGTCGTTATACATTCTTCACTCATGGCGGGCTCGGGTGCCTCCACCTTTTATCCTCTATAACTTAGTGTATTAAGCCACTAAGCAACAACTTTTCTTGCCAAAGTGCGGCGTCATACGCCAAAGTAGTTTAGCGAACCTTGAACTCGGCAATCTGAGCTTCAATGCATGTGCCTTCTCTTTTACATGCTCATTACCTTAGTAATGAGCCGAAAAGTGAGAACATTTCTTGCTATAAGTGCAGCTATAAGTACGCCAACCGTCATCGTGGAATTGTTAGCTTTATTGTATGTACGCCGAAGTCTCAATTAATACATTATGTAGTTTTTCTCCACAACTGCTATACGCTATCTCGGCGAGGCAGTAGTGTGGGGGTTCCAAACGTACACCAGAAGCTGAGGCTCTCTCTATACTTTGAAATATGTGGTACGTGTATTCTGGCGTATCATTTTACTCAACTGCATTATGCATACGCTAATGTTTGCTCCACGGTTGCACGCCGCTATAGCACCATGGCTTATTGCTACCGCAGAAGCATCTATAAAACTGAGACGAAGTGTTTACCCCGTATCACCGCTACGTGGTATTGATAATACGCTGAGCTTAAATTCGTTTTTAAATGCGAAGTATTTCTTAGCGAAATTCAGCGACTTTGAATGTAACTATCTATCTAGCCGCTTACAGTTGTGTGCTCTCGTGGTCACCCCCTCAACTTGACATGAACGAAAATTAGCATGGGAGGATAAGATGATTTGAAAATTATGACGCGATGTGGAATACACGAATAATATCCCGATCCCGTGGCGTGCGTCATTAAACACTTCCTGCCAGACAGTGGTACGTACCCACAGGCGGCTATGTTCCACTGGTATGGAGGTATGTGTCACAGGTGATTGGCACATAGTATCTACCCAGGAACGACGAGAACACACATGGACACTTTTAACGCGCGAGGTTAAAGAAATACCCGACATCGGTACGTCAACCCGACGAATGCAATGAATAAATGTCGGGGTCCCAGCTGTAATCGAACACATGTATTTTGCGTTGGAATGAAGTATTTTATTACACAGTTACACCAGGTCTCGGAACTATTAATCAAATAGACGCTAATCTTCCTGAAACGTCCAATGGTGGTTTCAATGCTTCTTACCCAATTTATAAACAATACATATGTACTCATTCGATACAGCCGTCACGTCGGGTTAACGTCAATTGTGATTACTTGCCATGCACAGGAGTGTATTTAAGAAGCAGTGTCCAGGGCCAGCATCCTCGCGAGCATCAGCGCTGCATATCAGCTTCTGGTGTTGCTAATGCGCGTGTTCCAGTTAGCATCGTTGCGCAAGGCAGACAACTGGTTATATAAACATCTGCAAATCTTCAACATATGTCTTTGCGTGGAACATTTGTACATATATTTACCTAATTTCATGACGTGTCGCTCAATAAAAAAATGCAACACGGTCACCTTCCCTCCACTTCGTTCGCATAACCTTGATTACAAAGTACGTGCGATACGCCAAATTTTCTTCTCAGAAATTTTTTCAAACTTTTGTTTCCTTTCATACAAGATAACTAGAGTACAAGACTTATGGTATTTGAGAGAAGTTATAAGAGGCAAAGTTCGATTTAGTTTCACAATTGAAGTACAAAATTTCCCAAGTTTCAATTCAACGTGTAGTGGAACAAGAAATGGTACATTTCTTTTCTTATGCAGCTACCCTACAAGCACTTATAATTATTTTTTCTATTGCCTCATTTGCTCAGCAATATTACGTCCCAAGACGGTGTCTTTATGATGTCGCAATGCCTGCATTTTTATGTTCTGTGTATCGGTACGACACCCGTAGCAATCACAGGCTCGGATAAGACTTCGTCAGCATTGATGATTATTGATTGATTTGATATGTTGGGTTTGACGTTCCAAAACCACCATATGAATATGAGAGACGCCGTAGTGGAGGGCTCCGGAAATTTTGACCACATGGGGCTCTTTACCGTGCACGCAAATCTGAGCACACGGGCCTACAACCCTTCCGCCTCCATCGGAAATGCAGCTGCCACAGCCGGGATTCGTGCCCACGACCTGCGGGTCAGCAGCCGAGTACCGTAGCCACTAGACAACTATGGTGGGGTCGCCAACATGTAGGGCCGAAGAAAAAAATGACACCTCATCCTCTGGACTAGAAGTCCGTAACCTGCGTCTTGCAGGCTGAATGTTGCCTCCGGCATCACAGGCTGTGATAAGGCATCGCCAACATGAAGGGCCAAAAAAAACAAATGACGCCTTATTCTCTAGACTAGAGGTCCGTAACTTGCGTCTTGCAGGCTGAATGTGGCCTCCGGCATCACAGGCTGTGACAAGACATTGTCAACGTGGAGGGCCGAAGAAAAAAAATGACGCCTTATTCTCTAGACTAGAGGTCGGTAACCTGCGGCTTGCAGGCTGAATGTGGCCTCCGGCATGACGTGACAGCCTATGTCTTCCTCTTCTCAGTTCCTATATTAAAGCCGACTTGACATTTCCTGGCCTATAATAAGGTGTCCACTTGTAGCCTATGATCGTAAATGGTAACATTGTGATCGGTGGGCAAGAGAAGTAAGCATGGTTTCTGTTCTACTTTTATTGCCAACACGCCAACCTTATTGCTGAATATCACATACCCTCCCCCGTCTGTTTGTTATGAGGCGTCCACTCGGTCCGTTTCATGCAAAGTGGCCCAGCCTCTCAAAAGGTGGAAGACACCTGCTTTAAAACGTTAGGAAGGGAAAGAGAGCATGAGTATACAGTATCTAAAAGAAAAGCTTCTGATTCGATCTGGATGTAATTCATAAATTCATTTACACAAAATTCAGTGATTTTAGCAACGCTACATTAACGTGGCTCCAGCTTGTTTGTTATTAGCGCAATTTTATATCTAGGTAGAAATTCTGTCATAACTTTGATAGCCATCCTCCTCTGTACAAATAAAAAGAGAGAAATAAGTTAAAATTATTAGTGAATGTCAAGAGGTCAGACAAAGCCGTTTGCACGCTAATATACACGCAGGTGATCAGTGTATATGTCACAGCTACAAATGACTTGCGCTGGGATATTTTTTTCCTATTTATTCAAGTTCACCTGTATACCACACCTGTATTCATCTGTAGTTTTTCCTGCGATAAATATGGCCAAATGATTGTAGCTTCGTGTGCTCATGAGGCAATCGGACAGATTTTCTCCCTTTTCAGACATGGGCTGTGGGTCAAGACATGTGTTCATGGGTGAACAGGACACACACGTTCCACTTTCATGTTTCAGTGTAGTGCTTGCATTTTGGTGAACATTGCTTTATGCTATATCTGAACCCTCTACTTAGGTATTTTGCAGGCATAACTTCTGTTCATCAATCATCATCAGAATGACTACGTCCACTGCAGGACAAAGGCCTCTCCCATGTTCCACCAATAAACTCGGTCCTGTGCTTGCTGCTGCCATTTTATACCCGCAAACTACCTAATCTGATCTGCCCACCTAACCTCGTCTCCCCCTAACTCACTTGCCTTCTCTGGGAATCTGGTCAGTTATTCTTAATAACTAGCGGTTATCTTGCCTACGCGCTACGTACCCGGCCCATTTTCTCTTCTTGATTTCAACTATAATATACTTAACCCAGCTTGTTCCCTGATCCACTCTGCTCTCTTCTTCTGTTATCAGATGCAAAATACTGAAGATGCCACGATGGTTTACAACTCACGCCAAACTGGCTCCATGATTGTTTTTACTCTTAGCCTCTATAAATTCACAGCCCCAATAGAAGGTAACAAAAGCCAGGTTACAAAACTGTCAACAATACATGAAGCCATTGCCATTGACCCTGGTAATTTTCGCACATATTTTTTGCAGACTAGTCTTCTTGTCGAGTGGATGGTATCCCTCAACCTGGACTTGGGTGACGAAAGAAAGCTGGCGAGAGTCGATCCAGTTGATATGATCGTGCGCTGCTCTCTCGACTTGGGAGTCCCGGCGATACTGTCTTTCGAGCTTCATAATGCCAAGTTCTATGCCAACAAAAGAGAAATGAAGGTACAAAAATAGTCTTAGTATGATGTAAGCTTAACTCTAAGCAGCACGAGAGAAATAAGTCGTGTACTCTCAAGGATATATTGTTGTAAAGATTTTTCATATAAACAATGATTGCTTATTTTCATGAAGCAACTATGAGTCTCTTTATTCAGCGTGAAGCACCGAAGAGAGAGTGGCGAAGTGCCATGTATTATGTTTGAATTATGCTGCGGTACGTAATGTAAAATGAATAACACCTGACCTACATAACCGAGACTGATGGGAATTTATTCTTTGAAAATACCTTCGAACAATCTGGAGTAGTGGGTCATTAGGCGATCATTGCAGCCGATATTGAAACTATTTCGCCATGATTTCGTGTTTTAACTAAGCTGGTATATAAATGCAAAGAGTGGTCTTGTGGCCAGAGTAGTCACGACGTAACCATTCAAATTACTCGTCGCTTGTACACTACATTTGTAGAAGCAGCACAAATGCCCAAGTGAAAAAAATGAACTAAAATGATCTAAATAGTGGTATAGTTTGGTTTTAGCATATATAGGCCGTGACAGTGCCCCCTCACACGTCTGAATGCTTGACAAAGCAGTGTACAGTTGTTTACGATGTTTATTCTTCATGAATCGTGTGTTGTGCTCAATGGTAGAGTTCCTTTGGCTTCTTTATGACTGCTTTTTCTTTTTCGTTTTATCCAGCCAGTTTTTCTTTTATCGCATTTAGGTTGAAGTTGACAAAGGGGAGTCAGGGTAGTCTTTACACGTCGCCTTGGTGTTTGTTCGTTGTTTTCAGTCTTCCTAAGTACATCATAAATTGTAATGAGACGTCATATACTGCATACGCCAGTTGGAGTTGCGTTTAAAGCACCGTTTCCTACACTCTGCCGCTTACTTTGCTGTAACCTTAGGAGTGGTTTATCCTCGCCGTTTGCAATAGCCTAACACTTTCCGCACCTTATGTTTGTTTTCATTCATGGCCAAAACAGGTGGTCATCTTCATCGAAAATCTCGAATGTACTAACGTGTGTACTCTACGTGGTTATCGCCATCATCATCATTGTAATGGCATATAGATGGTGCAATTAACAACGTACAACGAACAAGCTTGACTCTAATGCGCTTCGCCTTTAAAAGTCCACTGCTATTGACAAATTGCAGAAAAAGATTGTGACACGCTATTTGTGAAGCAATCTTATGAGACACAGCACTCATCCTATTCAAGATGACATGTATTTTACCATCATACCACTGTCTACATAGAATGTGAAGACGCTTGCGTTTTCCTCGAACAGCAGAGCAAGGTTTTTCAACTTCCGTGGTTGCATCACAGGAACTGGAGTTTTCACGAGTGAGGGCGTTTTTCAGGGGTAGCTGATTCGCAGATACTTTTTTTGAGTAAATGCGCGGGAAAGAGAATTTGGCATCGCGTAATTTACTTTAACTGGCAAATGGCAAAACGACAGTATCGCTACTTACATCTATAGCGACTGCGTTAAATACACGTTGAAGAGCTGATCCAGTCTCTTGCAATGGTGAGAACTTGCAGTAGTAGATACGTTATACTTCAGTGAATTTGAACCCGATAGGTTAAGTGTGTCTATTGAGCTGCCTGAAGGAACTGCATTTGTACTGTTTTTTTTCTCTATGATAACCTAACATAAATATTTGTATAAGCAAATGTTACCTCTTTACTCACAAATACGAACAAGCAGGTGCATAATTTAAATACCGCACTTGTCAACGCAAGTAGTAGCACAGACTTCGTGCCCTATAGTCATACGGCGTACGGATCACCTAAAGCATTTTTTTAAAACATGTGTACCTAGTGAATCCAGTGTTTTTTGAATAAAATATAAACTTCGATACTGCGTATTTTATGGCGTTCCCCATTGCCATAGTGTGGATGAAATAAATTTGAAAATATTGTTAAGATACTCGCCGCAAAGGAAGTCAGCTGCTCAGTTGAAGATGGCAGGATATATTGTAGAAAGGATGACTGCAGTAACACCCCCAGCTCAAGAATTTCGCGCCCTTTCAAGCCAGTATTGTTTATTGAGCATTTCCTTCATTTCAATTCTCTTAGAGTTACGTGATTTTGAAAGTCTTGTAGAGGGATCTCCGTTCTGATAACTATTTACGGCACTTCCTGGCTCTGTTGGCGGTATATTTCCCCGTACCTTAAGCCATGTGTGACCGCAGTCTTCAGACGGATCTTTGTTATCTAACGAATGTCACGCTTCACTCAACTGTCTTGCTGCCAACTTAATTTTCCCATGCGCCAAAAAAATCTTAATAGGTATATTCCGAATATACAGAGTGTTTCAAAAATGCCCATGAAATTCATAGAAATCAGCGAGTTGCATTCATTGTTCAGTACCAGCAATATTTTCTTCTCTTGAGGCAGCATGCCTCTTAAATTGGCCACAGGTGACTAGTGGGAGAGAAATTATTTGAGGTAAATTAACTATTTCATCATTGCAGCTAGCCGGGGTACGTAAAATAAGAGAATTGGGGCACTTTATGCGATGAAACCATTCCTGCTTCAATGGTTTAAAAACTTTACCTCGAGCAATATGAGAAGTTATGAAATGATAGAAGATGGTATAAACCGCTGAAACCACAACGCAAACTTGCGCAACAGCTATGTTCCTCAGAAATGGTCAGGATGAGTGACTCGTATTAACCAGCAACTTGATTTTGTGTGTATGTGTGTGTGCTGCTGTTCCGATTGTAGCACGCGTGTCACAGGTAATAATTAACGAGCGGTGAAAAATTAGGCCTCGGTGTTCGTTATCATGTACAGTAACGTGACTCTGGCCGTCGTCTTGTTGAACTCATTCGTGTTTCTGTTTCAGTTTCAAGTTGAACTTCATTGATTTTTTTAATGACACTATAATTACTACAGGCCGATGTTTCCAAAGCTTCACTTGGTTCTTCACGTGAAGAACTTCAATTGCGTCATTTTACATAAGTGGCGAACTACGCTACCAAATATGTAATAATTTTTTTCTTTATTTTATTTGTGATTTAAAATAACAGCTATAATAGCCGTAATTATGTTTCTATTTTTGAAAGTCTTTTTTTATTCTAAACTGCATTCGTTTGAGTTTGAACAAGAAAGCCGGTGAAAAAAACACTTCAATCACGTTTGGAATGGAGTTTACACGAAGAACGGTCACTTGATACAAAAGAAAAAGTACATGGCGGCGATGAAGCTGTACAATAGGTACATACAATGAACACGAATCTTTCCGCTGGTTTTGATATTAGGCGTGATATCACCGAAAAACCAGAATTGTAAGTTTCAGAAAGTTTCATGGGAGGTATAAGCCTATAACATCAAAACTTGTTGGCAGTTTTCATTTACCCTAAATCATTACTAATTATTAGGGGTGTAGCTCCTTAAGGCGTGGACTGAACGTCTTATCGTAAGCCACTTCTGCTTAGTTCTTGAACCGGCCGTAGAGGGCAGTACTTGTGCATATAAAGAAATCCATATATGCTGAAAACGCAAAGGGATACTAGGATATTACTTGTAGTATGATAAATAATAAAAATCACAGCATGTCCAAGGAGTCAATGATGATGAGTGGGGTGAAGTGCCCGTCAAACCGTCCGTGCTTCCGTCGATCCGTGCGTGCTTTCGTTCATCCGTGCCTCCATTCAACCGTGCATCTGTTCATGCGTCCCTCTCTCCGTCCGTCCATCCTCTCGTGCGTCCATCTGTGCATCCACCTGTCCGTTCATGCATCCGTCCCTGCGTTCATCCATGCTCCCGTCCGTTCGTGCGTCCGTCCCTGCGTTCGTTCATGCGCCATTCCACTCGTGCATCTATTCATTCATCCGTGCGTACGTCCGTGTATCCAAGCGTCCGTTCATTGCACATCCATCCATGCGTCCTTCCGTCCGTCCTCTAGTGCGTACATCCGTGCGTTCGTCCCTTCGTTCGTTCATGCGTCCATCTATCCGTCCGTTCATTCGTCAAAACGACAGACAGAAGATGGATGGACGTGGCCAGCGGATGATTCACGGTTTGCCGGTAAATGTTGGATACGCGTGAGGAGGCGGTGGCTCGCACTTGAAGACGGAACAAAGATGTGCGAGCGTGCGAAAGAATAGAAACGACGTCACACGAAGACGTTGGCGATCGCCTGTTCGTCGGCGGAGCCGTATGCTAGGGGGTGCGGTGTAGTAAAATAAAAGCCGTGTTGGCGCGCGCATGTTCAGAAGGCTGGCGGATGGACATGCCTGCAGAGCGGCGTGCGTGCAAGGCAGCGGCGGCTCGTGCTCGAAAACGAAATCTCAATGTGCGAGCGCACGAGGAAGAAGCCTGCCGTAAAGCTGCGCGGCCGTGCCGACAAGACCTCGGCGTGCGAGAACGGGAGGCTGAAGTGGCGTGGCAGCGGCGTGTGAACCCAGCTTCGCACCACTCTACACCATTCACCCTGTACATAGCTGTCACTTTTTATTCTTAAAAAAAAGCAAGGAATTCTTTATAACAATATGTCGCATGTTTCAAGAGTTACCTCCTTTGAGCAGTAAAAACCCAGAAAACTTGAAGTTTTGTGAGAAATTAGAGTTTTTAAGAACACCCTATATACATAACTGGAAAGTTGTGAGGTGCTTAATGCCAAATGGCTCAGAATTCGTTCCTTCCTTCGTTGTGATGAGTTCATCGTTGCGTGATTTAGCCGTTCCTAGTTTAATGAAACCTATTGTTTTGTTAGCCAGTAGCTGGCGGCTGGCCTCCTTCAAGTGGCTTTGTGCCTGCTGAGACAAGCTAACATGCTGCAGTAGCCAGGATTCACCCCACCTTGCCTAGGGATATCTATCATGCAGATTTTTTTATAGTTGTACTGACATATACAATTTTACAGTCCTAAATTACTCTAGCCTGCATGAATATCTAAGGACGCTCTGTCGCCTGTCATTGGAGAACACTTTCCGTTTTGGGTATTTTTGACAGATACAATTTCTCAATATACAACCTTTTCTTTTTCCGCTATGTCTGGAAAAAAACTTCGAAGAAGTGCTCAGAGGTTTCACTCGGTGGAAGGTACACCGATTTTTTACATTTCGCGTTTCACCCTTAGTCTCACCAAGAACTTAGCCATATCTTGTTTTTTTAATATTCTGCTAGAAGGCAATCTGGGAAATGCAATTGACGAAGACATAGTTTTGATAATGGCACCACAACAACATCGGTGCAGCGTGAAATACAGGGTATCACAAAGTGCACCTCCACGTGGTAATTTGCGCAATATGAAGAAAAATTGGCTGTGGCTACCATAGCTGGCCTTTATTTATGTTTAACGTGCTTCAGGATCAACCTATGTAAATAGATGCCATGAACTTGAGCACAAACATAAGTTCGTTTTGCTGAACAAAATATAGACTTTGTTTTAAGAAAACATCAGTTTCGGGTTCAGCAAAGTCTACTGGTAGTTTGAAAAACCCACACAACTCTTGAGCGAAGCCAGGTACAGACGTCATTGGTGCTGCAGCACATGCCCGATTTTTTATAGGTTTATAGAATAAATAAATATCAAGCTCACCTCTGTGGGAAAAAACATTGAACGGTGGCAATATATCTTAAGTTGCCTGCAGCTATATAAAATCCAATTTTGAAAGAAATGGGGGAATTTCCTAGTTTTCTTACTCATGGCAATAATAAACACGTTTTTTCAGAGACTACATGTTCGCAACGTACTACACTTCTTGAAATTATCTAAACAAGTCATGTAGTACTATTGTGAGAAATCTGAAGTACCTCATCAGATACCGATTATGACAACATAACTGAGTAAAAACGTCTCAGAGCACGATGGACGTGGACATATTACCATCTTCATTAGTATCATTATTATATAGAGTCCGGTAGATAAATTTTTGATATATAAAATTGACATAGCTATCATTCATAACTTGACAACGACGCGTAATAAATAAACCTAGTAATTACATAATCCAGGTAAATACAAGCTAGCTTAAGTGATCGGCATCGATAATATCACCGTCCAATTGAATCACCAATCGATGAAAAATGCTAACCAGACATGGCAACGCAGCTGCTAAGCTTTTAGTTGCGCAATCTTATCACTAGTAAACTATCGTCATTATCAACCTCTACCCTCTTGCGCGCTGCTTAGCCGGCGTGCAGTGCCTTTATCCTCTTCGTCTTCTGCTCGCTCTTCGAACTTGTTGGTCGGGGTGTTTGAGGGGCTGCAATTGCATTTGGATCACCCCAAGTTTCCAAGCGCTACTGTCCCCCGTTAAGGAGCTAAGCTTCTTAAAGTAGAGCCTAGTCTCCCCCATCAACCTAACATAGTACTGAAAGCACCGGCTAGAGGCGCTATGGCACGTGCTTGTTTTGGAACCATCTCAATTCTCTGAGTAATAAGACAAGCATGAAACAGAGGTTTATAACTACAGTTAAAGCGGTCAGACAAGAAGCGGATAAGGCAATGGAATATATAAAAACAATGATGACAGAAAAAAGTAAACACCAAGAAAGCGCTGCATGCACTGTACCAGAAGAGGATGGACCAATTTGCTGAGTGGCTCCACTGGGACAACAAGAGTGTGAAACGCCAGAGAAAAAGATTCTTAATAGCACATCAGCAGGACCTGATGGCATCCCAATCATACTAATAAAGAAACCAGGACCAAACACTAAGCAAAAAATAGGAGAGGTAACAAGCAAATCAATAATGTATGGTGAAGCTTTCAATGAGTGGAAAACTAAGCAGAATGAGCATGACCTAAAAGGAAAGGGGAAACTACCGTCCTATAACAGTGACTTGAGTAGTTTACAGGCTGGTGATTTAGATAGTAAAGGAAAGACTACAGACATGGGTTTGAGAATGAGGGGGTGCTGGGAGAACTACAAAATGGATTCCGTAAACGAAGGAGGTTGGAGTACAATCTGTTTTCATTGATTCAGTTTATTGAAATAGCGTAAAAAGAACACAGGCTCCTGTGGCTGGCATTTCTAGATACCAAGGGAGCTTACGATAGCTTGATTCAAGAATACGTGTGGGTAATGTTGCACCTACTAGATGTAAAAGATGGAATAACTAATCTTCTAAAGGTTATCTATTATTTAATAAGGTAGCCAGGGGTGTTCGTTGTCACCTTTGTTATTTATGCTGTATGTCCAGGGACTAGAAGCCCAAATTAAAGGGGAGATGACTCGGCCTCAGCCTCTCTATTTCCAAGCAAGGGAAACACATTGAACAGACACTACCAGCGTTTATGTATGCACATGTTATAGTATTAATAGCCGACAACAAGAAAATTTTGCAGGATTGATAGGACACCCGTCGTAATGAGGGAGAGAGGTTAAATTCGAAGTTCAGCAGGAAAAAATTGGCAAACATCATTTTTAATGATAACAAAAGCAGTGAGCATAACATACAGGAAGTCACGCTAGAAATAGTGAATAAATACCAAATATTTTGGCGTATGGATAATATGGATAAATAACAGGGCAAAGTATCTAAGCGAGCACAAAAGATGCGTGATGACTGAGTGCACCAGTAATGCAGCTGTAATAAAGTCTAGGGTACAGTGGAACTGCAATAGGTATGGACGTTGTGAGAGGGATTTAGAAAGGTTTCATGGTCGCGGGTTTGACTTTCGGCAATGTGGTCTTCGTGTATGAAATCAGAAGTTCAAGCAAGATTGAAAATTAAACAACGTGGGCGTAGGTAGATTTGCTTGGGAATACATGGGAATACCTCAAATCAAGGGGTACAGGGTAACATTGCATGGATATCGTTTGAGTGCAGCGAAGCTAGCAGCAAGATATAGCTTGAGGAGCGATTGAGAAAACTGGGAGAGGAGCATTGGGCTAAGAAAGTTTTCAGCTACTTGTACATGATGAATGTTGATACTAAATGGAGAAAGCGAACTCGAAAATATTCAAGCAAGTATTTGCACAACAGCAGAATACCAAGACAAAACAAAACATCGGTAAAGAAGAAGGTGATGGAAACAGAGAGGGACATGTGGCAATATGGGAATACTTACAAAATCATCACTGAAAACCTAGCGAACGTTTAAGCAGGAAATATTTAGGGAAAAGATCTACAATAATTATTGGGGTTGCTTTCTGGTCTTCAAGGCTAAAACGGAAGATTTGTGGACCAAGACGTGCCGAGCCAAATACGAAGGCACAGACATGGTCTGTAGTGCGTGTGGAGAAGAGGAGGAGGAACGCCTAAATATTTTATGATGTTCTGTAGATGGCTCCTCCATATGTTCGAAGATAATGGCGCCGAATTTTTCAATGCATTGGTGCTGAGCGACAGTGAAAGCAAAATAGATTTAAACGGGTAGAAATAACTAAGAGGAGGCTGACTAGTGGCTACAATTGAGGCGTGAGTGAAATTCAATAAATAAACACACAGTGATAGTAGTTGACTTTATAGCTAGGTGGTGTGAGCCACCGCCCGATCTAAAGGGCACAGCCGGATACATTCATCCATCCATCCATCCATCGATGTGGCGTGATGTCATGCTTCGAATGCAAATTCAACGAAGCGCCGCTACCAGCACATGGTCTGAGTTTGAGTGGAGACCGCTAAGGTGCTGCGTTGACGCTTGCTCCCGACGTGGAATTTCTCTCGCCATTTGACAGCGAAGGCAATGAAGATAAATCGGCAGAACTGGCATACATCCTAAATTAGTCGGGTTTTGTTAAGCTAGGCTGTCTCGTCAGCTTCGAAGATGAAAATATTTTTATTGTAATAGTGCTTATTTTTCTTTCTTTTGTTATGATTTTCATTTTCCTGGTTTTTTCTTCCTTATACTTGTTTTTTTCTGGTAAGCAATAGTTCAGTTACTATCCATCGCATAATAAATGTTTTTCAGACAATACACCGGAGTGGAGATGTGCCCCTGTCAATGAGTCAACAAGAACAAAAACGTGGAGATTCATAAAATATCTTAGAGTCATATATAATGAACAACTAAACTGGCAATCTTATATTGAATATATCACAGCAAAAGGAGCAAGGGCAATGGGTGTATTGCGCAGGCTGAGCATCTGCAGATAGGGTATGAGAAGAAAAGCACTGTTGATGGTCTGCAAAATGTACGTACGACCGGTATTAGAATTTTGCTGGGTTCTTTTTTTCCGGTGCGCCAGAATACCAGCTTCGGCCACTAGTCCTAATAGAGTGACAGGTTTTACGACTGCGCTTAGGCCCTCAAAATTTGTGGGAAATGTAGTAATATACCTAGAACCGAGAACACCACTCCTGCTGAACTGACTCAAACTACTTACAGTGCAGACGTTCTTACGATTTATGAAACACTGTCGAATTATACTCAAATAATTTTCATCTCCAATCCCGCTTTATTTTTCTCCGAGCACTGGCCTAGATTCTGCAGGACACATATAATAGCTCTACAAATATTACTCGTTTTCCTAAACGTGCAGATTCGTGATGTGCATTCTTTGACCATGCAACATAAATAAAAGACGTTCTCTACCTCCGTATATTTCCGAAACACGCAAAATTAATACCTCACGGAATTTCAAACGGAGTGTTACAAGAGCATCTAAAAAAACTGCCGACGAGAATGGTTGTTGAAACAGATGCATCGCAAACTGAGGAAAAAGCTGGCATAGGAATATTCTGCCCTCAACTTCACTGGTCCCTTTCTTTGCGACTACCGCATTGTATCCCAGTTTTTATAGCTGAATTGACGGCCATAATTTTATCCCTGCAAAAGTTACCCAGTTTAAATACAGTAGTATCAATTATCACTGATTCATTATCTGTGTGCTCTTCTCTCCCTGTATCTGGTGAAATGCCTACTAAAGTTTTTCTGAATACTTGTTCCCGCGCACCTTCAATGTCTCCACTTAGTATGGTACTAGAATACAAGGGTTTGTTTTTAAACGAAAGCACTGATTCTTCAGCGAAGGCTATGCTTTTGGTGCCAATAATTCCGGTTTTCCCACAGACGACATACATTACGGTTGCACAATTCCGCACCCTAACATTAAAATAATGCTTATCAGACACTGCTTTGACAGCTTCTTTAGAATGTAAGCACCTATTATTTCCCTGCAACAGTGAGTTATGGTGGTCGAGAATATTGGAAGTGACTATCACCAAACTCCGCTGCCGGGTTACCTCCCCCAACTTTTACATCCATAGAGCAAGTCAAGCGCTGTCTCCTCTGTGTCTATATTGTAAGTAGAAGGAAAAAATCAGTCATTACTGTCACCGGTATACGTCATTGCGAAGAAGGCCTGGAAATATCCGAATCGATTGTTCCATGATTTGGCACCTCTACTACGGGCTACAGTCACAGGGATGTTTACAATGTCATAGAGAAATTGATCAGTGAGACTAAAAGAATATTGAGCTAAATTTATTATCCGTTTAAATATTTAAATATTATCATTCAGTAATGAAGTTTGTTGTATCACCTATCCCTAGCTTATAAGAGTAGTAATGCAAAAAAAAAACTAAAATTTTTATTAATAAAAAATTCACTTAACACTCTGCCAATTCCCTGCATTGTGTAAAAGCCATGAATAGAGGAGAAGAAGAAGATAAGGCTGCTTCAGGCATTTCTGTAATTTTATAGCTATCTGCCAAGACGAACTTAATATGCTTATATAAATGACCCAGACATCTTTTTCCTTGCTCATTGGCTATAATTTCGAACACCTCAGATTACTTTTGTCCAGAAACAACTAGATATAAGATAAATGTGAAAATTTGGGATGTGATTGCAGCGCAACACAAATCAGATCTTAAAATAAAATTCGATGAGATTTTCCCCTCTAAGCCCAGATACAATGCTATAAGGTTCTAAATGGCCGACTGCAGGGAATATCTTCCACACGCAGAAACGAATGTTATAGCCACAGATGCTTTTGTAATTGATGAAAAGTCAGGTTTAGGTATATACTTCCATTCGCTTGACTGGTCTTATTCATTAGGACTACCGAATTTCACCCTCGTGTTTGAAGCTGAACTGTTAAGGTTCTAGCGCTGCGAAGACTACATTTGAATGTCTATAACGCGATCAAAATCCCGAATTTCTTATTAGTATGTAACTCAATTACGGCGTCAACAAGGTCTGTGGCCTTAAGGACACTCCTTATGCTAGTCTCTCCTCAGCTGCAGCTACTGAAATTAGTATTGGTACCTGGTGATTGCAGGTTAGAAATAAATGAAATCGCCGACTCTCTAACAGGAGCAGCATTGAAAGGTCCTGTACTATCAGTCCTTCCCGAAGTGTCCACTATAACTGCGACAAGATACAGAAGAAATTTGCTTCGTGCAGACGCTATGGAAGCAATAACGTCAACACCAGAATTTACTCACTCAAGATTTTCGTGGAAAATTCATTGGTGTCCTACAGGACAGTTGGAAGCCATAATAACCACATTTCGACGTCGTTTTCCCCCTTTAAATTTCTATTCACACAGGGCTGGTCTGGTGATATTACCATTTTGCAACTTTTGTTCAGAATCAGAAAACAATAGAGCACTATTTTTCATCATGTCGCCGATAAACATTGCTCAGAAAAAGACTTTTAGTCATACCGATTCGCTAGCCTTGGGCTAAACTTCACAAAAAAAAATACTTTCCTTCTGTGCTTCGAATCTGGGCTTCAGTCACGATAACGTTTTTGATGCAGCTTGTAATTACCTTAATGAAACTAAAATAATTAGGTTTTTGTTTGCATGATCATTATTCCTTCAGAAATATTTCAACATAAACAACAGCCTTGTTTAACCATGCTACTTCCTATTCAAGGTAATGAATGCATTGTCTGATCTGAGCGAGTGACAAACAATTATTGCACTCCTTTCATTCTACCTAGGATGCAATATTAGTGAAGGTTGGGCTAGTTGGTGGTTCATGTTTCGAATGTAAAAACAGCGCACAAAATATAGACAGAGACAGAAAAGGACAAGGAAAGCGCAGTGCCGTCTCTTCTTTTGTCGGTGTCTATATTTTTGCGCTGTTTTTACATCCAAGGCTACCTAGGGTGTCACGTCTTTTTTTTTTCTGGTGGGGGTACCGATATCGAGTATGGAAAAAAGTCTCACTGAATTAAGTCATCGACTCTTGACCGATTCCCCTGGGTGAGTACGAGCCATGGCTGTGGATTCATCACCATCATCATTATCATCATCATCATCATATCATCATCATCGTCACAGAGAGGAGCTGCAGCACGGCAACGCAGAAAAGCAGAGCCAGCGTGGCGAGATCACGCAGCTACAGTGAAATGGCAGCGCCGGCAACCTGACCGGGGATGAGGGCTCGCGAAGCTGCAGCGGCACGGCAGCGCAGACAGGAGAACTCAGAGGTAGCGAGAACGCGGGAAGCACTGGGAAACACCGAAAGTGGTCGCTACCTGAGGTTTGTTGCCCTATTGAATGGTTCAAGTGGTATTTTTTATACCGAAGTTTTGGCCACAGTTGCAAAGCTTGTGACCCCTAGTGGTTCGACAATAACCTGACGAAGATTGCTTACATCGAAACCAAACAGACCCACTCCAGTGCTATTGCCCTGCTGCAGCGAGAGTCTGCCGCTCATAAAGAAGCTTGGAGTGATTACAACGTTTGCTCGTCGGGTGAATATTTCTCGGCGGCTGGCACAGCCCCGACATGGGCCTTGCACACGGCTACTGCTACCTAAACAAACTTGTTCTATTACCACTTTGAACCACGTAAGAACGTTTGAAACGTAGAAGAACGTCTGATATTCCCACGTTTCGCCGACTCTTTATCATTCACTTCGTGGATATATGGGGATACTTTTAACAAACCATTGCCCCACTTTGTGTATTCCGAATATAGCAATAAGCTAAACATAGGTAAGGCCAACCTTGATGTGATGCTGGATCTCTGAAAATATTTTCAATGTGCGCTACCTACTCTTTTGTGAAAAAGTGTGCTGTTCCGAAGAGTGCTGTTCCGAACACCACCTTCGATTATAACCGAATGTAATCTTTATGAGGATTTTTATTGAAACATCAAATAAATCATACAGGTCAAGCTGATTCCTACTGGTAATGCTCGAAACCAGCAAGAGGTCCCCAGGGCAGCCAGGTTCTCCCACAATATGACGAAGCAACAAATCATTACAATACGAGACAGGAGCGATGCGAAGCCGCCAAGGCTGCCATTTGAATCTGTTGGTATTCCACTACTAAGTATAACGTTGCGCCCTGTACGTTTCACCGTCTGCTGTGTCCGTGTCTCTCATGCACAATGCTATGCTCAAGATGCTAAGTGTTGGCGCATAGGAAACGGATATTTTTTCTGTATTTGCCGGCAGATCTCGTTCAGTGCTGAGGAAGACAGGTGGTTACAGGAGCACCACCCTTATCGTGGCCATGTTAACGAAAGTTATTACTCCACGTTACTCTACCAGTATGGTCTGCAGCACCCTATTGCCACCAATCTGGCTTCAAAACTTGTGGGATATGAAAAAGAGCGTAAGAACTTTCAAAATATTTGCCATTGCACGTGCGCAGCAGAGCATTGATTGTAAAACATAAGATGCTGTACAACTGGCTCTCTTTTTCTCTCTTTTATATATATATATATATATATATATATATATATACTGTAATGATTATAATCACCATCATCCCCTTGTCGCTTTGTCCTCCTCGCCACTGCGTGTCTTCATCAATGTCATCGTCTTGGTCCAGGCTTTGCGCGTTTGTTTTCGAGCTCGAATAAACGCTGTCGCACCCGAAACTTCTACGAGGCGGAGGTGGATTTTCGGTCCACTGTCCGGCAA
This sequence comes from Rhipicephalus annulatus, assembly GCA_013436015.1. Taxonomy (NCBI): domain Eukaryota; kingdom Metazoa; phylum Arthropoda; class Arachnida; order Ixodida; family Ixodidae; genus Rhipicephalus; species Rhipicephalus annulatus. The sequence continues at coordinate 16,329 of WOVY01010591.1, read as the reverse complement.
CACATCGCAAAACGAGCCTGCCGGCGCTCATGTCATCAGCCCCGCAATCAAGACATCAGAAAATGAGTGCGCAGAGCTAGCACCCAGACGATGACGATGTTAGTGACACAAAGTGGCTATGAGGACAAAGAGACAAGCGGAATATAATTACGATCATGCATGGATGAAGACGAAGTAAATAAAAAACGCCCCCTATATATATATATATATATATATATATATATATTATTAATGAGTTCTAACTGATAATAATGCCATGGAGGGTACCGGGGAAGTTATTAAGCCAATTGTAATGTAAATGAGAAGAAAGAAAAGTGGGTGAAAGATAACTTGCCGTGGGCAGGATCCGAGCCTGCGACCTTCGAATAACGCGTCTGATGCTCTACCACTTGGGCTACCACGACAGCTGCCCGCCCAGCCACTTTATTGGGTGTCTATAGATACCCAATAAAGTGGCTGGTGGGATAGCTGTCGCTCAAGTGGTAGCGCAAGTGATAGAGCATCGAACGCATTTATAGATTATCCCCTGCTCACGGCTGGTTATTTTTTCACCCTCTTTTCTTTCTTCTTATTTACATTCCATTTGTTGTGATAACTTCCCCTATACATTCCTTGGTATTATTATGTGTTAGATCTCATTAATATTGTGTCAAAACACGGAAAAACTAGCCCTTAGGTAACTTTCCCGTATATATATTTCCCGTATATATATAATCGAGGTATATATATACCTCGATTTGCCAATAACCGCTTTTCAGGTCCATCGACGAGAAGAAGCGTGCATGCCTCAGCCTGTCAAGTGAATCGTCAATACGCGGTAGTGGATATACGTCTTTCTTTGTCACGCGGTTCAGCTTGCGGTAGTCCACACAGAAGCGTAAGCTGCCGTCTTTCTTCTTAACTAGCACTACCGGTGATGCCCAAGGGCTTTTTGACGGCTGAATGATGTCATTATTGAGCATTTTCTGGACTTGTTCTTGGATTGCTTCGCGTTCTTTTGGTGCCACGCGGTATGGGTTTTGTCGAATTGGTCTTGCCGTCTCTTCCGTTATAATTCGGTGCTTTGTCAGTGGCGTTTGATTTACCCTCGAGGTCGACGAAAAACAATCTTCAAACTGGCCGAGAATACCTAGAAGACTCTGCCTCTGCGCTGGCGATAAATCTGTGCTCACGTCGACAGGCAGTGGTGTTGAAGCTGCCGGTGTCTCTGCCTGTTGTACTGCGAAGCACTCGCGGAATTCTACAATTTCTTCGAAGTATGCAACTGTGGTACCCTGTGCAATGTGTCGACGCTCGTTGCTGAAGTTTGTCAACAGGACTTCTGCTTGCCCAGACACTACACTGACGAGACTTCTGGCAATAGCGATTCCTCGAGAGAGTAAAAGCGTCGATATTTGTTCCGCGACACCTTCTCCACTATGCTGCGTGTTACACGTGATAGAGACGAGGCGACATGACAACGGTGGCATGGTCACGTCGTCAATCACGCGCATGGGCTTGCGCTGCAGCACTGCGCTATGGTCCGCTGAGAAGGTCAGTACACCGTCCGGTATATTTATAATGGCACCGTACTCCCGCAGGAAATCCATACCCAAGATGGCCTGTTTACAACACTCAGCAAGAATAACGAAGGTTGCCACGAATGATGAATCCCCAATCTTGATTCGTGCGGTGCACTTTCCGGTAGGTGTCAGCAGCTGGCCTCCGGCTCCTCTAATTTGCGGCCCCGTCCATTCCATTTTTACCTTCTTGAGTTGGTCGGCCAGATTCGCACTCATTATTGAAAAGTCCGCACCAGTGTCGACCAGTGCGGTCACGTCGTGACCGTCAATTGAAAGTGTAATGTCGGCGGTGACAATCTCGTCTTTCGTCGGTTCATTCGAAATGTGCGGCACTTCATGCGGCGGTAATGGGGGGTTTTCAAATCTTCGGCAATTCGCAACCTTCCCCCCTAAGGTCGCTGCTTTTAGTTTCCCCGACGTGGACTGGGAGACCTTCCTCTCGCCATGTCCGTGGTGCTACCCCTATTAGATCGGGGAAAATGACCTGGGGAGGGTGAGCGTGACCGGAACCCAGGAGAAACGTCTCGCGGGATCGTCGCGCTCGTTTCAACGTTGCGTCTTCCGTCGAAATAGCGCCGAGGGGTAGTGGACGGAAATCCTTGATACCCGGCAACGCGATGAGGACAATACCGCACGATGTGGCCTGCTTCCCCACAATGGAAGCACAGGGGCCTGTAGTCAGGGGTACGCCATATGTCGGTTTTGCGGAGTGGGCGTCGCATCGGCGTCGACGTTTCCCTGTAGTACCAAGGCACTGTCGGCGGCTGTTGCTGGTGGTACTGCTGAGGTGGCGGCACGTTAGATCTAGGCTGTCGACGGAGAATATCTGCATATGTTGGCCTAACAATGTCAGTGTTCGGCTCGGGAAGTGAAAGCGCTTGCCTTATTTCTTGGCGAACAACTTCTGTGACCGACGCAATCGCGCAGTCATTCGGTGTGGCAGCGAGCTTCTTCACCTCTTCTTGTACAATTTCGCGTATCAGGTCACGCAAAGAACGCTCGTCAGGTGTCACGGTGGTCACGGGGGTTGCGCTGATTTGCCCGCTGTTGTTTGGACGGTCGTACTGGCGGTACCGTAGCTGTAGTGCGCGTTCTATGGCGGTCGCCTCCTTCGAAAATTCGTCGACGCTTGAAGGTGGGTTCCGTACGAGACCAGCAAACAGCTGCTCTTTAACACCACGCATGAGGTGGCTGATCTTTCTGTTCTCGGACATATCGGGATCGGCTCGATGAAAGAGACGAGCCATGTCCTCAACAAACATTGCAACAGACTCGTTGGGCTTTTGTATCCGTGATTCAAGGAGTCGTTGTGCCTGCTCCCGCCTTTCGGTGTTTGCGAAGGTGTCCAGGAACTTCCGCCGGAACTCGTCCCACGTTGACCGCACGCGATTCGTGAACCACGTGCGAGCCCCGTCTTGAAGAGGGAAATACACGTACCCCAACTTCTGTGCGGCGTTCCACCCGTTAACGTTGGCTGTGCGCTCGAACTCCTCAAGCCAGTCATCCGCGTCCTCATATGTGTTGCCATGAAAGTCCACAGGAGTCTTAGGGGTGAAAACAGTCACCTGTGTCGTGCTTGGGCTCGTCATGGTGGGGCAACTGCTTCCCGGCGCGGTCATGTTTTCCGTCCAAGGACCGAACTCTGGGCTCAGGCCTAACAGGCGGCGGCTGGCGCGGTGAACGGGTGTTTCGACGAGCGGAAGTCTTTGTGGACTAGATCCCGGGCTGTTGGAAGGTGTCCTGGACATGTACCCAGCACCTCCACCAGTGTCACGACGCAGACACAGCAGGAGTTTGATATAGAAGAGCTCACTTTAATTAAAAATGAAAGGCGCTCGGAAAGAGGACCGGGCAAGAGCTTCGTCTTCTTCTCTGGCTGTGCGAGCTCTCCACTGCAGGTTGAATGCGGCAATATATATATATATATATATATATATATATATATATATATATATATATACAGATAGTTTCAGCTAAAAAGCACCAGTACACGAAAAATTATAGATCAGTGCCACACATCTCCAATGAAGGCAGTATTGTTCTAACCCATATAAAGCACGTCAGAGTACTTTTTTCCACCCACCAAGCTGGCAAATAAGGAGGATTGCTTTTTGAACTTTTTAAATAGAGACTCTAGTGAAAATCTCCAATATCCTCTCCCATGTCACCCTCCACTCCTCCATCATCATCATCATCGTTTGCCCGGAAAGAGAAGAAAAGAATGCCGGCGCTGAGTGGAATGCTGCTTGTGGACACGTATCACATTCGAACGTTGTCACCGCTTATTCATCGATTATTCTTATTTGAACTATCCTACCACTCCTTAACATACCTCGTGTTCACCGATAGCCTGTTCAAGCAACCTTCGTGTGTGAGCAGTTTTCGATAATTCGTTTAGCTCACCTGTGAGGCCACTAAAAACACCACGCGACAGGCGGCAATCACATGGTACTTTTTTTTAATATCACGAAGTTTAAACAAGGGCTTGAAAAAATAAAGCTGCACAGTTATGATACCGCAGATTGAAAATTTTCTTATATCTGATTAGGCTGATTTTTTCTCTGCAGTTTCTATTTAAAAAGAAAATTAAGGAATTTTTCTGATTTCCAAGCTTGGCGGTTTGAAAAAAAATATTCCGACGTGCTTTAATGGCTCAGAACAATACTGCACAAATAGAGATGTGTATTGATGATGTACATTTTTAATTTGTTGGTGCTTTTTAGCTGAAACACCCCGTACTTAGGGAATATTTGCGTTTTGTTTCGTTCATCCACCTCCTATTTCGACTGTACAGAAAGCAGTACTTGAGCGGTGCAAAATTAGACTGAAAAATTGTGAAAAGTAATAGAACTGGCAACTATTATTGCCCACAAAAGGAAGCTGCAAGTACTGCTTTGATCTTCCAGACATTTCCATGATATTTCGTTGGATCGTTGGATATCTCACCTTAGCCATCAGTTGATGAATATGTGTACAATTGTGTTTGTGTTTTGCTGAAATTTCCTCTTTAATCCGATCCTCTTTTTTATTCTGCAGTTAAAAGAATCAAGACGCAAACAATTCGTAAGAACTTCCGTGACCGTCGCTACGCCGTTTCTTCCTTCTCTACATACACAAACCCATACGTTACCACAGGTTCGTGCTCATAAGACTTAGTATGTCGTTCCACTGAAGAATCAGCGACTAAACATCCCAGTATTGTGTGTATGCCACGCAGAACGCATCAGATTTGGTGTATACAAATTTGAAGTACAGTGATATATATATATATATATATATATATATATATATATATATATTAAATGCAGCTTGGGTGGTGAATATTCGTGCTTCAATTATGATCATTTTCTAGCACCCTTGGCCTCGTCTTTACTTCTTCATAAAAAAAGAGGGCTAGTTTTCTCTGGAAAAAAAATGTCTTTGCCTGAATCACGACCCTGCGGAATTATTGGAATTTTTTTCTGCGTATGAAATTCATCATGAACAGGTTCAATATTTATTATGCATGATGTAGTAATTTTCGTTCTTCATTTGGCTTGTGTGTAGCGCCTACAGATTACGTAAAGGGTATGTAAGGCACGTCTTTTAGAATATCACAGTCTGTTGTACGTAATCGTAACTAATTTAAAGGCATTTTTCTGGATATAAGAGCCGTACTCGAATGTTCCTGGTAACACAATGTTTTTGCGGAAAAGACAGGAATTTGAGGGACTATAGCGCATACAAGTGCAATGTGTAAACGCAATTAGCGTAACGCTTTAAAATAAAAAGCACACTGGTTTGGTTAGTATTATGCTTGGTACAAATACGCATTCTGTTGTTAATGGCCCTATATTTGTCTATGTATTGCTATGCTGCTGGGCAACGTTTCATTTAACCGTTAAATTGATGAAATGGACGTATTGCGCAGCAGCTTACTGTACCTGTATTAGATATGCACAAAAGTTTTGTTATGTATGTTATTTAAGTGTGATGGAATGGATAGAAAAGCACCAGACGGTAATACTAGTTTGATAATTGTACTTCAAGCGAATAACTTTTGTGTCAGGTTTTCTTGTACAAACTCTATGCTATCGCTAATAATTGCAAAGCACTGCTATGTTTAGTTTCTCTGCCTCGTAAAACCTATTGGAAGCATTTTCGAGAGAATACAAGTATACATTGTCTCTTTACATACCGGCTCACCGCGGGGGCCTTGCGGCTAAGTTACTGGGCTGCTGACCCGCAGGTCGAGAGATCGAATCCCGGCTGTGGCGGCTTTTGAATGGAGGCGGAAATGTTCTAGGCCCGTGTGTTGAAATTTAGGTGCACGTTAAAAAACCCCAGGTGGTATGAATTTCCGGAGCGCTCCACTGCGGCATCTTTCATAATCATATAGTGGCTTGGGGACGTTAAGCTATACATAACAACAAATATCTTTCACAAACCGCAATGTTATTTCTATTAGGATTACTTCCATATTTGGGATTAGATCTGCACAATTTTCAAGTTAAATTGTCTCATAAAATCATAAATCATACCCTACGGTTCAGTTGTAGTGCACTTTGTGATTTCTTTAGCTTACAGTTCTTCTTTGCAAGTCGAAGTCAATATGCTCATATTACTCGTTGACGTCCTTGTTGTTTACGTTTACCAGATAATTGGGTGCGCTACATGACGACGTACACCAACAACACTTACGGGAGACAGAGTGTGATTTCCATCCAACAAAACGTGTTCAACCTATTAAAGCAACTGTTCAAGGCAAAACCAGTGGGTGAAGAAGGGCTTCGATACCTGGTTGCCTGGGGTGTGTTCAAGACACTGGTGAAATACACGGTGCCACGTCTGATAATTAGCAGTCACCACCCAGGTGAAGTTTGCTACAAGCATGTGGAAAAAGCGATGCCATTCGCTATCAAGAGCGTGTACTTTCAGACAGGTGCGTTGATCATTTCTTTCTTTTTTTTTGTAAACATCAGTGTTACTGTGAAGAAAATTGTCACTGTGCTAAACTCTAATTATTCTTCAGTTTAACTCCCTTCATGCTGTTGGCTAGTCGGTTCATGGTTCGCACTAAAAACGTGTCTCTGAGTCGAAGTTATTCTAGTATGCAATCTCTTCGGTGTCTGGGAATTGAGCAAGCCCTAAACACAAAACGCTCTTGAGGGGAGCCTGAATGAGCTCCACCCTGTCTGTTGAACTCTGCCCCTATCCAATCAGCTTCGATATTAATAACTACCTTAGGTTAGTTCACGTTTATATACCCGTTTCCTCACAGATAATTCGATACGCTAGCATCATTCTTCACTTCGATAATTGATCATCAGAGGCTGCAATTAGGTTTCTACGGAGGCCCCTGAGAATACCTTAACACAATACAGTCTTGGTGAAACACCTTAGCATCTGCCGCAGCTGTGAGAGGCAGAGACTTGTGGCCGCGAGCCACCTACTGGTTAATCATGTTCAATCACGCTTCCGGCATTGTGCATAGCAAAACGAAGTTCATAGTTGTCTGGGAGGGCACCTATCCTGTGGAAAACAGATGGCATGGGACCGCCAGCCCTACAGTTAGGGTCATACTGCTCTTTTTTATGAAGAAAAACGGGTGGGGGAGTTGCTTTGATCGCTTTTCCAAAACTTGTCACGAGAAGTTCTATATCAGAATGTCTCGTGTCAGTAATCTTTTACAAAAATATTGTCCCTATTGAATTCGAAACAATGACAACTTGTACTGGAAGATACGAGATCAATAGGGGTCAAGTAGAGCGGCGACACTGTCAGATATTGGTGTTAACGAGCATTGACTTTTTCGGTATGAAAAGCTAGTTATATAGAAAGGACTTCTGAGTCCACTCATTGATACTCACTGGATTCTTGCCGTGAGCCTGAGTCTCAGTGAGTTCGAGTTAGCACAATCTCGCGAGTCCTAGGGAGTTTCGCTGAGAAAAGTTTCATTGGGCTCAAGTGCAAGTCAGGATGATTGAGAAAAATATTTGGAGGTCCTGAGGTCCACTCAGTCTCAAGAACAAAGCGCATTTGATAGGTCACTCTGAGTGGTCTGCACATTTTTTGCTAACTTTTTAGAAAGAGCACGAGAGATATTGCCAAATTGATGTCTATTTGAAGCTTATGTGTCACGTTATATTTATTTAAAAAAATCAATATTACCAATTATACTGCAGTGGGATTTCACGTGATGCTTGAAAGTACACTGAGATTCTGATTACAGTTTTTTCTTTCTAGTACTCATTTTGTGATGCCTAATGCTTTAGTGCAACAACAGCCTTCGTCAGGCTTTTCGATCAGCATTCCAGCGTGGTGTCAGTCGTTGTAACTAGTATGAACCTAAATTTATGTAGTGGTATAAAGAGCACCAATGATAAAGCGCTCTTCCGATCATTCTGTACTAAGACATCGCTCTACCGCCGACGTGATATGGCCAGCATAAAATGATGTCATCTTTTGCTAATCCCTATCTACGAAATACAAGCCCTGCCTACTATTAACCTTTTATCTTTGTCATTCTTCCCTAAAAACCTATGAATAATCACTAATTGGCTACTAATTCAAAATGACGACTTTCATTCCAGAGAAAATGGGCTAAAATATTTTTAGTCATTCCACTGACACTGCCTTTATTCTTTTAATATTTGACATCCTACAGGGACATTAATATTGACAGCACATTCTATAAAGCAGAACCTAAAGTGTAAGGATAAATTAGTTTCGTGGCTAAAGCTTTCATTTGATTGATTTCATTAGCAAGGTTTATTGATACAGGAGCGAATTTGTACTTAAAAGCTCCTGAATTAAAACAAGGGCTTTCAATTATCCCACTGAAACTTCCGACTGCGACTTGACGGATATTCAGAACTTTTTACATATCTGGCCACACTGTGTGAAAACATTTTTCTGCAACTTGATGTATTAGTTTATGGCTTCCCTAAAAAATATTGCACTTGGTTTGCCAATTTGGAACTGCGCAGACCCCAGCAGATGCCGTCAAGATTTCAGGCGTCGTGGTGGCAGGTGTGAGAACTTCAAGGTGACGTCATCACCCACAATCTATTTTGTGCTTTCGCGCTCCCCTTTAATCTTACCGTTGCAAGCGTGGTGCTTTTGCTGGCGTGGACGAGCAATTTACCGATACAAAAGAAATATGTTTTATTCATTTAGTGTGGCTAAGCCGTTGGCAATTACTAAGGAAAATTGTGGTATGGGGCGCTGCATCCATGTATATTTTCTGATTTCATTACTTAAAAAGAACAAAGTAAGCCATATGAAAATATGAAAAGCCAATTCTTAGCGTGTTAAAAGTATGTAGCTGCAAATTTGTAGGAAAAGGCGCCTTGATTTCGCTATTGCATGATTTTGTTATTTGCAGTGGTTCGACCGTTTGAGGTGGAAGCGGCGCAGAAAATTGTGTCCAATGTCCGCAAGGCCTTACGAGAGACATTCAGGTCATCAAGTTGGGTCACTGGAAGAGATAGACAAATTTCCGTGCGAAAGCTGGACAAGCTGACGGCTGTAGTAGGAATGCCAGGGCCTTATCTTGACGTCGACTTTTTGGAAGTCCTTTACAGTAAGTACCTATTATTGATTTACAATTTAAATAGAGCAATTCTAGAGCCATAACGTTTGTAAAAACAACGCGTGACATGGACAGAAAGACAAAGAAGAAGGCTAATGGATCGTAGGCTTGACGATGAATTTCAGGCTCTTCTACTGTACACCTTGTTTGGACAATATCACGCAGCGCGCCAAGAAATGCTGCCGAGAGATCTCCCACAACGTTACTCGAAGGAGGCGTTTGTTTGTGTTGCAATTTTCAGTAGTACTCATTCATACAAGCAGTAGCTTTAACTCGGCAAACACGTTTTATGAATAAAAATTATGTGTAGCCATGCCAACCTATCTGTCAAGTCCGTATATTTCTTTCCCTATGTTGCGCAAAGGAACCCTGACACACTTATTTCAGTAACCATGACATTATTTTACTGGAAAAGCGCATTTCCTTACAAGTTTTATGCTGCTAAAAGTTTAAGAATCCGTCCAGTACTAGCGGAGTCGCAAAGATTTGTCACACGCTGCAATCGCTTTCTGTCTTCTCCCATCCCGACAAAAACGCTGGAAGCTAAACAGGGAGCGATGGGAGGGAGCAAACAAAAACCTCAAGCGCGCCTCATGAACTTGAGCACCTTTTGCTTTTTTTTCTTCGAATACGCGGCTTTTTAAATGCATTGCGCGCACACGCGTGAACAAATGGCGGCCTCTCGCGGTGATCTTTATAACGACCGAGCGCGTCATGCTCAACCCAACCAATGGCCGATAGATAAGCATTCTAAGTGCGATTTTCGAGCATCTTCCGTCATTTGTCGAGGGAAGAGAAAGCAGTTTTCAGCTGACTTTTATAATTTAGTTTAAACTTCAGGACACTTGCTGCGCTATAACAATTGGCTCGCGTGTTTTCGGGAGTCTCTACTATCGATCAGCAGCGTTTTCTGATCATGCTCAAGAAGTGTTGCAGGGCCCCTTTGAGTGTGCATACGTCTAGTGATCTAGTGTCCGGAGGAATGCAATACGAAACTTCTTTAACTCTTTCAAGCGCATAAGTACACTTTCATTTAAATATTGAACTTCAATGCCAAATTAAACGCTAAAGGTCTGAAATGACGCATTGCGCACACGAAAAAAACTTACGCCTTAAAGGCGCACTCCGGCGTTTCTTTTATATTCGTCAATTTTAATAAAACTTTAAACAAGTGATTTTGTCGGTGCCTTGGTGATATGTACCAAAACATACAACCGTAAGTCATTTAGATTTTTTATCAAGTTTTAATATTTGTAGCTGATTTTGAAATCACACTTGTAAACGCGAGCCACACTGTGTATGTGTCGTCAGGGCCTACTCTTTTTTTATAAATCCAGCCTTTCCCAGCAGACCCATGAAGCGCGCGCTTTCTTCAACGTGGTGATTACAACGCGAGCACAGTTCAGTTTTGTAAGCTGCGTACAGCGTGTTAGTCATCGTTGACGTCGGGTCTTATACTTTTGAGCAACGAGGAAATTGATTCGAGGCGTGTAAGATGCTTCACGCACAGGTGAATTGGAATAAAAAACTGGTGCTTCCGCGCTTTAATGCCAGCTGCAATCATCGTTAAACTTGTCACTAAAAAAGTTCAGACGAGCTATCACAGCTTCATTCCGGGTGGGATGACATCGCCAATTTGCTTTCCGCGCTATGTTTACACTCTGGCCAGCCATGGTGGCGGGCAGCAGATCTCATGACGTCCTTGGCGATGGATCTCGTGACGCCACTCGTTACCCACCATGGACGATGGAGCAGCTCCCGATTTCGGTTTTCGTTTTGATTCGCCGTTTATCACCTCATACAAATTTATGACAAGTACCTGGGCGGAATGAATCATCCTAGATTTCACAGGACTTTCAATACTATTTTGAACCTGTGTGATATCAATATCGTCGAAAATGCACCGGACTTCCCCTTTAACCAAGTTCCCAGAATGTGGTAACCACTGATGAACCCCATGCCGGAAGTGTCTATGCAGCACACATATGTGACTGGTCTTTCCCAAAGTTGCAGCGTACTTTGTGCTTTGCACAGAGAGAATTACTGGCTTTAGAATTCTGCACAACAGTTTTTCCTTTCCGAAGGCAGAGTGGGATATCGCATGTTTGACATATTGTAACGATTCAAAGTGGGATTGTCTTTGTGCCGTAGTTTGTGCACCCCTTCTTTGAGCACTTCGATGGCTCATGCTCTGATACTGTTGTGCGGAACACGAAGGCCACAAAGGCTTTGAAATTGTTTGGTTCGGCCCCTGCACAACACAAGGCTTGCGTTTCTCTGCAGTGTCTTTTTGAGCTTTGCTTCTCTTAAACTAAACTTCTTCTGAAGTTTTTTATGGTCATCATTTTTGAACCAGCATGTTCTCGAAAAATGCTGCTTGCGTTGACAACGCCGCATTCAAGAAAGTAAAACAAATAATTCTTTTTCTTTCTTCTCATGCAAACCAACAACCTCCTCCTGTAGCCCATTTTTGCACAGTAGTCAGAGTGGGTAATCACCCTCAATAGGTCACTGTTCAGAATGAAGCTGACCGGCCGCGCACTTTTTACTAGAACGGTCAAAACTAAATGCTTTTTACGTTTCATGTTGCGCCATCAAAATTTCCGTGCAAGCTGAAATGTCTTTGTGCCCGAACAATTTTTTCAGGGTTAAGTGAGGGAAAGGGCATGCATGGTACAAACGTTTTGCTTGGCTGTAACAGTTTTGAATAACTAGCGCCATATTGCTGTAGTTGTCCTATTTAAAATAGTAAAGGAAAAAGCAAACACCTGTTTGATCACTCGACCTCTAGTTGTCCCTGCTAAAAAATTCCGCTGGTGTTGACGCTAATGGGGATCACTACGGCGAAAAGAGTCAGGAACAATAGTCTTTATTTGGATATTTCAACGCCAAAAGTCTGGTCTTTCTGTCTGTATCTTTTGGTTTGTTTGTTCAACGATTCATGCAAAGGCCTTAGTTCAAGCCCTTGCTCAACGCCAATCCATTTTGACCTTGTGGCTGCGTTCATAGCTATCAACATTGCCAAAGAATAAGCAAATATTATGCATATTTGAGGTGCTGTGTCAGTACATAAGTATCAGGTGGTGTGTTCAATTATTCAGAAAATGCATGGATACGTATTTCTACATACAGCACTGTTCATTACGCTGCGCTGACAATGTGACGCTATTAAAGAAAAAAATGGTATTTCCTGCGCTTCACTAAAGCGATACAGTAGTGCCAGCTGCTAGTGTTTCTGCAATCTAAAAACTTTTATTTCATCACATCACTGCCAGACGGCGCCATGTCCCACAGAGCTCATTGATGCAGTGTATTGAAGTAGCGTAAAAAGAACACAGGCCCCTGTGGCTGTCATTTTTAGATATCAAGGAAATTTACGATACTGTGATTCAAGAAGACTTGTGGGGAATACTGGGCACATAAGATGTGGAAGATGGAAAAACTAATCTTTTAAGGATATCCATAAAAGTAACAAGGTAGTTATCAAATGGGAAAAACAGGTATTTGAACCTATAAATATACAACGCGGGTACCGAGAGGGATGCCCTCTTTTCACCTTTGCTATTTAGGCTTTATTTACAGGTAGTTGAAGCCAATTTAGAGGGAAGTTTACTAGGCTTCAGCCTCTCCTTTGCTAAGCAAGGAAAGCAAATTTAATAGTCATTACTTGCATAGATGTATGCAGATGATACAGTAACAATAGCCGGCAACAAGGAAGATCTGAAGGGATGATCTGTGGCAATGAGGGAGATATTTTAAATTAGAAGTTGAGCAAAAACAAACAGGGAATAATGATTTTTAATGATAGCAAAGGCAGTGAGCATAGAATACAGGAAGTCAAGCTAAAATTAGTGGATAAAATACAAATATTTGGGCGTGTGGATAAATAACGGGGCTGATTATCTAAGCGAGCACAAAAAATACGTAATGAATAAGTGAACAAGGAAAACAGGTGTAATAAATAATAGGGCGCATGGAACTACATTAAGTATGACGTTGTGAGAGGGATTTGGAAAGGTGTCATGGTTCCGGGTTTGACGTTCGGCAATGTGGTCTTGTGCATGAAATCAGAAGTTCAAGGAAGGATCAAAAATAAACAACGTGGCAAAAGTAAACTTGCTTTGGAAGCACACGGGAATACCGCAAATCAGGGGGTACAGTGGGACGTGACATGGACATCGTTTGAGTGCAGGGAAGCTAGCAGCAAGATAGAATTTGAAGAACGATTGAGAAAAATGGAAGAGGAGCGTTGGGCCTACGAAAGTTTTGAGGTACATGTACATGAAGAATGTTGATACTAAAGGGGGAAATCGAACTGGAAAATTGTCAAGCAGAATACGAAGTCAAAAAAACCATCGGCTAAAAAGAAGGTGATAGAAACAGACAGGGACATGTGGAAGATGAGAATGCTTACAAAATCATCACTGGAGACCTACCGAACTTTTAAGCAGTAAACTGCAAGAAAAAAACATCTACGATGATTCTCGGAGTAGTTCTCTGCTCTTCGAGGCTATAATGAGAGTATTGTGGACCAAGACATACCGAGCCAAATACGAAGGCACATACATGGTATGTAGTGCGTGTGGAGAGGAGGAGGAACGGCTTAAGATTTTATAATGTTCTGTGAAAAGCTCCGCCTTATAGTCGAAGATATTGACGCCGAATTTTTCAATGCATTGGGGATGAGGAAGAGTGAAGGCAAAATAGTTTTTAAACGGGTAAGAATAACGAGGAAGAGGCTGATTGGTGGCTATAAACGAGGCGCAAGTGAAATTAAGTCCTTACACACAGAGTTAGCATTCTGATTTTCTCCTCTGTGGCAGCTGTATTATCACGATGTCGTAATTTGCTGCCTACGAAAGTCCAATTACTCGTCTGATTGCCTTGTTTCATGCCCAATCCAATTATTGCACTTTATAGCGTAACTACTATAGCTAACATACGTACAGTTCTGATGCTACAGAAGAAGAATATTCGCTAATATTGGCAACACAGACTATTATACCAGCACTGAAAAAGCGTTTCCTAAATATTATGTTGTTAGAATCGACAACATTCATACATTCTGTTTGTTACATACAGCGCGTTATGCCTCTGAATCTCTGAAGGCTACATAAAACATTTGGCCTCTTTAGCACAGCGTACAATGAAAGTGAATACTAGGAACCCTGAAACACGGTTTGTTCCCTATTTCAGGATGCCCTGTAAACACCAGTCATTGGCATATACTCTGCATTTTATTTTAATATATATGAAGAAATTCACAAGATTAATAAAAAAGACGTGTTTATATTTCGTTCGCATGTAATGTCACAAAATTTGACATTCTGCTCAATTGAATGGTGTGTAAATGATGTCGTTTTGAAACGTTGGTATTATGCTTACATGAATTTCTTGTGGCGTTTATGCGTTATTTGCCCAATGTTTATGTTGTGTTCTAAGCTGGTAATGCTATTGTAGATGTTAATATATTATATTGTTACAATTTTTTTATTGCTTATGGCTATATAATATTTTATTGTAACATTTTTTTTCACTTCTTACGCTCCTGTATGTATTTATTTTGCTTTTTTGTGCACTTGACGTATTGAATTTATATTTACCCTAAGTATAGGTAATTTGATATTCTATTAAAAATGTTGAATGTTTGACTTATTGGTTTGCTCGCCAATGCATGAACTGCTTGTCATTACTGCCCTGTATAATTTTGGTCTGTTGGTGGCATGGGTATCGTCAAGCTACTATGTAGCTTTTAACCCAGCGGAAACCATACAGCATGTAAACAGTAAAAAAAAAAATAGGAAAAAATTGAATTCACTTGAACAGTGATAGTAACTTAACTTATGACTCGGTGGCGTGAGCCAACGCCCGACCCAAAGGGCGCAGTCGAATCTATCCAATTCATTCATCCATTCCATCCATCATCTATCCATCCAGCCATCCATCCATTCATCCATCGCCATCCATCCATTCCTCCATCAATCAATCCATCCATCAATCAATCCATTCATCCATCCATTCATCCCATCCATCCATCCATTCATCCATCAATTCATCCTTCCAATCCATCCATCCATCCCTCCATCCATCCATCCATCCATCATACCATCCCATCCCATCCATACATCCATCCATCCATCCATCCATCCCATCCATCCGTCCATCCTATCCATCCATCCATTCAGCCATCCATCGAACCATCCATCTGTCTATCCATCCGTCCAACCATCCACACATCCATGCGTTCATTCGTCCGCCATCCACCCAACCACCTCTTGAAAGAACATCATCGTCTATTGACGTCCATAGCCGTGATGAATGCAGATACGTGACTACTGTTACCACAGTGTTGTTGGGCTTTCCAAAATTTTTAACACTGCAGTTGTTTATGCCTGCCGCTGTCTAAAGATCGTGAACAAAAACTAAATTTAGTCTCATAGAGCACGCATCATATCCGTTATCTTGTCCATTTTTAGTTACTTAATCTGCTGCTTGCTCTCAGATCACATGCGCAGATTTGTACTTCATTCGACAAAAATTCGCACCACATCCACGGAATGAACGATTATAAGTGGGCGACGCTTGGGAGACAGACATCAGCAATAAACCGTAATTCTCTCGTAAATGGTAGCCTAATACATCAACAGAAAGGCGTAAGACTGTGCATATGATATACAAATTAACTTTTTTCTTGTTAATTTCTTGTTTGTTTCTTCATTCGTTCTTTCGATTTGTTCGTTGTCATCACGACTGGATTGTGATGTCCCTTATGCACAGTCTGTGAAATGAAGCGAGAGAGGTTCATGTACTGCTGCGCTGGACAAATTCAAAACACCAAGTGTATGCACGTCCTTCTGTTCGTAGTAGGTTGCATATAGATACAATCTGAGTGCGTATGTGGAAGCATGTGCTGCACGATGCAGTCGTTGGCAATGAAGCCCACGCGTTCATGCGTACGTGCATCTGTCTGTCTGTCTGTCACACTAGCTATATACCTACCGGTTGAGGTTACAAACCGGTCTCAAAAACATGCATAGACACACCTATGGTTGAGGAGCTTCACCTCTAAAATATATCTGATGAGTGAGAGAACGACTAGAAAGACAGAAAAAATGGAAGAGGTATAAAAACAATACGAGAGAAATTGTTGGTGGAGGCTTTTTATGGCGATGTGGGATTCAATTGTGCGCACCA